>JAJMGN010000002.1:0-10138 GCA_030575015.1 Cephaloascus albidus | reverse complement strand
CAATTGACCTGGTTTAACCCAGCCATCAACTTGATTCAAAATTATACGGGCTTCAGCCTTAATTTTCACCCGATAAGTAATATCTCTCCAGTGAAAAGTTTCAGTGGACTTTGGTAATGCATTCTCATCCAAGGCACCAGATTCGTCAACATCCTGCTCAATTGGAACTTTTTCATGGCTAGCATGAGATTCAATATCACTTAGAGCATTGGATTGCCTCAATTTCCTCAAAGCTGATCTTTGAAATAACAAAATTTCACCTTTTTGCATAGCGCCTTTATTGAATTCAGTGAATGTAACGTAGATAAATAGAAAAAAGATGGCAAAGGAAAGAACAATAGCCCAATCTCTCCATTTATGTTTAGCGTAATATTCAAATGACTTGACAATGTAATCATCACCACTAACGGTAGTGTGGCCTGCTATACCGCCAACAACAGAACAAACACGATTAGTGCCAGTAGCAGTTGGATAAGCAGGAATAAACACAGAGCAATCAAATTCACGATCATGAAACTCATTAATCATCATAGCTTCAAAACAATAACCAACTGGATCAATATAGTTAATCCATCTTGACCACCCAAGCATCTTGGGAGTAGGGATAACGAAACCAGCATATATGGTAAGGCCTAGCAAAAGAAGAGAGGCAGGTGCCATAGCTTGGGATATCGATTTGCTAATTGCACCGATAGTTCTGAATAAATGTGACATGGCGACAGTACAAGTAAACCCAACTAACCAGTAGAAGAAAAACCTCCCTGGATTTCTTCTAAGATTGACCATAAAGTAAAACACGAAATTGAAAGCGACGGAGGAAACGATCTTCACTGGAAACTCGGTAATGACATTCGCAAAAGAGTCAGCAGCTGGGTGATATAAGGCGTATGTCTTATGCTTCTCAACGATTGGTCTAGCATCAAATAAAGCAAAAATTTCCAATAAAGAAGAGAACGCATTAAATAGCACCGCGTAGAAAAGAGACGCACCACGAGTATAAAAAGAACCTGTATCATCTTTCAAATTGTAAAACATGGAAGACAAAATAAAACCCATGGATAGTTGGCCAAAAATCATAAATAAGGAGACTGAAGGATCACCCTTTGTTCTCTGAACATTTCTAGTCATGACATATCTTATTTGCATGAAAAAGGAAACAGTATAAGAAGATTCAGGTCTCTGGCGATTGGACTGCTTAGCAATATGCGAATCTTGGAATCCGTTCTTCAATTCACCAGTTTCACATTCAATGAAATACTTATCTATATCTTCTCTTAATTTTTCAAATTCAGGGGAATTTCTCCAATAAGCTTCAAATTCCCTTGGAGTATTTGGAACTTTACCTTCGAATCCTGGTCTAACGATCCTTTCAGCTGGATTAGTTAAAGAGGTCAAGTAATCAGCAGTGGTTTGTCTTTGAGGACATTCGTAACCCATATTGACGAAAAATTCTCTAGCCACATCAGCTTTACCAAAAAAAATTTGATACCCTTCAAATAACAAAATAACATTATCGAATAAATCATAAGAATCTTGAGAACATTGATAAATAGCAATCAAGGGAGTAGAATCTAAAATTGTAGCTGAAGCCTTCAAAGCTTTAATGAATTCCAAAGCAGTAGCAGAATCTAACCCTCTAGTAGCATTATCCCAACACTGGATACTTGCACCAGCGAGCGAAACCTCGGCAATGGAAACTCTTTTACGTTCACCCCCAGATACACCTTTAACAAAATCATTACCAACTTTTGTGTTTCTAGTATGAGATAAGCCGTAAGTAGCCATGTAGACATCTGTCATATGCTGAGCGTAAACATCTCTTGTGATACCGGGTGTCCTGTTTTCAGGGGTTCTCAATAAAGATGCAAATTTCAACGTTTGACCAACAGTTAAATGTGGGAAATGAACATCAGTTTCAGCAGAATAAACAACATCACCTCTGAAATGATTTATGATATCTTTCTGGGCTATTCCATCATAGGAAATTTTGGATTCTTTACCAAGGTGGAAGCCATGTGTATGAGCACTGATTGATTTTAACAAGGTGGAACAACCAGAACCAGGTCTACCTAACACAACCGTCACTTCTCCCGGTCTCATGAGCGCATCCATAGGCTTCAATATATCAAAGTAATCATTAGGATTATATTTTTTTAATTTGCTGTAGACAAGCTTGGACAATTTTATTGCAACGTTTGATATGTTAAGCTGAAAATCCACTCCAGCTGCCATACCATAAACCCTTAAATCCTTGTAAGCAACACCTAACGAAGTAGGTTTATAATAATCACGATCGCTTTCCATCAACTTTCTTAAATTCTTAACCCAGAACCTTGAATTGAACTCATCAGAATTAGGATCAAGTCTTGGATCAACATCATTTGAAAATGGAGCCTCGCCTGGAACTTTTGACATATTTGTGATGGTCCTTGATAATGCATAGTCCAGTTTACCATTCTTACTTGTGCGAGAAATGGTTCTTGCTATAGATTGGATATCGTTTTGAGTATCTGAATTGAATCCATTATAGGTACCAGCGTTATCGTCTTGTAGTGAAGCCATCCCACTTTTGGTTTCAGCGAAGTCTGTATCGCTCATGTCGTCTTACTGAGTGTGGATTGAACGCGAAGTGCCATTTTGTCTGTTCTTATACTCTGCTCCAACTCACGGGTAATTTCACGTCAGTATGCTGGCGCTTTATTCGGAGAAGAATCATACAATTATCGCAGGTCATAAATAGTTCTGGCAGAAAATCACGTACGTTATTATTTACACCTAATTCTAAGTCCTTATAATATTTTCGCGGGCTGTCAAATCTTGAAAGTCATAAGATTTGAGCTGCGGACTTAAAAGTTTTTCCCTAAATAAAAGCACCTGCTACTAGATAGTGCTTATACTTTTCTCCGGGTGCTAGCTTCATAGTGGACAAAGGCCATGGAACTTTTGAATATCTTCAACTTCAATTTTGTATGTAGGAAACCCCTCAAGAGTCAAGACTCAAAACTCAATACCAAAATCAGATCCATCCTCAAAGTTCAAATTTGTAACTATTCACAACTGTGGGGAATTGGAATTGGGTAACCATTCAAGAATCAAGATTCAAAACTGCTTCGCAAGTTGCAACTTGGAAGCCGACGTAAGAACCCTGATAATAGAATAATCTCTACACTGCCGCTTACGTACTCGTGAGTAATTTCTATCTTAAATCCTGATTCCTCACTCTCTGAAAAGAATTAATCGTATGATAAAATTGAAATTTGGATAGAGAATTCAGATAATCATCATAAATGATCACTCCATAATTTGGTCAACAGTGCCGGCATAAAAGCCATCAAGGGTCCGAATTATGGAACGCAAAACATTTCCGGATCCCGAACAACGCATATATATCAGATATATCAGATATATAATGACTCATGAGCGTGAGTCGTGACACCTTATGAGTTACCAGACAACTAAGCAATATGTACTAGTCTCTAGATACTAACCGTACGATATTTTGCGATATTTACAGCTCGCAGACTATGGAAAGCATCAGATTAAGTACGTATTCTTGCTTACACTGATTATCCGCTAGATTGTGGAAAATGCCACTCATAGTCGTCATGACTTGACTCACTGGATGAGTCTTGACTCCTGACTCCTAGTCCTGACCGCTAAAGAGTGTAGGGTTCTGTTTAGTCCAACCACGGATATACATAATACAGCACTCTGAACTTAGTTGACTTCATAATATAGCCTGGCGAATATCCATATTCGATGCTAGTTAAATTTTTCTGGCCGTTGAATTCTCCTAATTAAGTGTTCCACCTAACTGCTTATCTGATTGATCATGATTCTTTTTTAAGTTCGGCAAGTTACATTTACAACTTACATGTTACGAGTCTACGACTTCAAGTTTCAACTGGGTCCAAGGTCCAAGGACCAAATGTTCAAATGTGTCATTTGAACTGTTTATTCCCCATTCGGAATATTATCTACGTCAGATTCACATTTCGGGATTTGGATCCTGTTAGAAGTTACGTAGAACTTGAAGTTACGAACTTAGTACTTACGCCCTTGGGCTTTAGCCGCATGGTAATATTATATATTGACCTTTGTAATATATATATAGGCGCTGACTATAGATATTTATATGAATACGGCCCGCGCAGCAATTATATCTATTGTACAATATATAACTACCAGCAGCCATAAAGATAGAAAATGATCTATTATATTAGCTATTTGACACAATAATCGACTAGTTTTTTCCAAAGTTTCTCTTTAACTTTTAGCTCCGGATTCAACTCAGCTTCAAGTTTTTCTTTTGCATCAATTGCGTCAAAATATTTTGCAGCAGTGAAATCCATGTCTTTGGCATTAACCCATTTTGTCTTATATACCAACTTGTATATAACATATTCAGAGACAAAAAGTGGGACTGATAAATATGAAGCAAAGAAATTCTTGGCTGATGGTTTCTCTTCAATTGGGAATAGAGCAAGATAACCTTGGAAAACAATAATAGTGAAGATTACAACACAACCTACGTATTGGCCCCAAGGTGCAAAGATATTCACGAAAGGCAATGACTCAACCGGAATGCCTTGAGCCTTTAAACCTTGACGGAAACGGATAAGACAAAGGAAAATTGTGAACCAAGTAATAAAATTAGCCATTGAAACTAATGATGAGAACCAGTTATAAACAGTTGTACCTGTATCTGAAAGATTGATATAAGTCAAGGCAACTCCAATGGAATTGCATATTATCAAAGAAAGAACAGGACGACCTTGTTTATCCTTTTTACCAAATACGGGATGGATTAGCTTCATATCAGACAATGATACCAAACTTCTGCTTGCAACATATATCCCCGAAATACCACAAGATATCACTGATATCAAGATAAATGCGTTGAGGATATGAGCCAACGGCTCAACTCCATTCCTTTGGATAGCGATAACAAAAGGTGATCGAAGTGTTCCGGAACCACTTGATAGTCTTGAATCTTCATAGGGAACATTCATCGTAACCAACCAAATATTGGCAACGAAAAATAAGCACATGCGATAAAACACAGGAGCAATGGCAGATCTGATTGTTTTACGTGGTACCTTGACTTCACCAGCGACAATAGCAATATGCTCCCCACCTCCAAAACTAAAACCAGCTTGAACCAAAGCAGCACAAAATCCTTTAAAACCAAAATTAAATGGACCAGGATTCTTCCAAAATTGAAAGCCAGTTGGACCATGGGCAGGAACACCACCACAGGTTGATATGAAAAGAAAAAAAATCATAGCCACGATAGCAACCAATTTAGTTATCGACATCCAATATTCAATCTCACCGTAAACTTTAATGGGGAAAACGTTGCCCAAGATCAATATAACCAAAAAACTAGTTAGCCAGGCCCAATCTGGAACTGGGTTGTTCCAAAACCTAACAATTGAAAGAGCAGCAGTTACTTCAGCAGGCAACACAACAATCCAGTCAAAACAGAAATTCAAACCAATGGCAAAACCCCAAGCTGGATCCAAATATTCAATAGACTGACGAATGAATCCGCCATGAACTGGTTTGAAACAAGTCATCTCACCAATACTCATATACATTAAATACACCATAGGTGCCACAATAAAACAATATGCTATAACGAGACCAACTGGACCACCTTTATACAAGGCTGCACCAGTACCGACCCATAATCCAGTACCAATCCCAGCACCAAATGTAATCATTGTAACCTGTCTCACACCTAGCTTTCTATCGTAACCCGCGTCATCGTAAAAAAAAGTATTAATTTCCTCGCAGATTGATTCTGCATTGTAAGTGATACCAACTGTCTTTTCATTTCTATCGAAGTCTTCAGAATGGGGTTTATCACCTGGTATGGTAGTAATCGATTCGGGGCTTTCAGCCAAAAATTCTGCAGCCATTATATAATTACTGAAGGTAATCTGGGTAATCTTAACTCTTAATTACAAACGTCGTACATCTGTTAGAGTTGGGATGCACTTTCATTATATAATATATACCATGATCCATGATCTTCAGAATGTTTTAAATAAATATTGAAGATAAGAACTATTAACATCAATTTTCAAACTTATAATTAGTACTATCTAATCAAAGATTGGTCTGGTTATTGAAGAATCATTAATCATGGCAAACGATTAACAATTGTGTGGATGGGTTCCCATTTTTCAGCTCACACTTTTAGACCAAGGGACAATCTAGGTTAGAGGCTGAAGCTGGCAGAGTTGCAATTATAAGGCCGATCGCTTTTGGTAGTAGATATCTGCAGATGGATAGGAACTTTTCTCAGTAGAAATGCGGGTTTTGGACGGATATCTGCCTATCGGTCAGATAGGGTGGTATATATTTTGACAGCTCGTTCTTCGATATCCGTCAACAATGAACATGTGAATCAAAGGGGTTCTTGGGAAAAAGTTGCAGTTTATAATTGTAGAAGATATAAGCAAACAACCTATGGCTGTCGGTTGCCGCTTTTGCTGTAATCATCAATAAATTTGGTATAAGAGACTCGAAAAATCTATCAGATATTCCTGAATTCAACTTAATCACTAGTCATAAGGTCAATCATAAGATGGGATCTAAGTATTTGCCTGTCAAGAATTCCACTACATCATTCTGGTTGTCACCACAAGATGACTTCTACACTCATCGTACAACGGAAATCCTTCCAACAAAATCAGATATCGTCATTATAGGTTCAGGGTATTCTGGCGCCTCTGTTTCGTATTACCTTTATGAAGACAATCCAAATCCGCCTTCCATAGTCATGCTTGAGGCCAGGAATGTATGCTCTGGAGCTACTGGTCGTAATGGTGGACACTTGAAGCCTGACAAGTATAGATCTCATGACTTCTACACTGAGAGATATAATTTGGAAGAGTCAGCATCAATTATTAATTTTGAACATGATCATCTCAAGGCAATCAAAGAACTAGTTGAAAAACATGAAATTGATTGTGATTTTGTTTTAACAAGAGCTTGCGACGTCCACTTGACTAAGAAAGCAGTAGAAGAAACAATTACCAATTATAATTCAATGATTCGAAATCCTTATGTCAAATTCAAAGATGATGTTCAAATAGATTATGGTGAATCTGCTAAAGTTATCTCTAAAGTTGAAGAATCGTCTGTGTGTGTCACTTATACAGCTGCTCACCTCTGGCCATACAAGTTGGTTTCATCCTTGTTGAAAATATGTATCGAGAAGGGATTGAACGTACAATCAAACACTCCAGCTTTGAAAACTACCAAGCTCGATGACGGAAGATACCTCATTGAAACCACAAGAGGAAAAATTATTTGCAAGAAACTAATATTAGCCACTAATGCTTATACCGCATCAATAGAACCCAGATTCGAGAACAAAATTGTCCCTATCAAAGGAATTGTGTCCCAAATAAAGTCAGCCAATCCGAAGATTCGTACTCCATATTTGACTAACTCGTATGGTATTCGTTATGATGGGGCAGATACAGACTATTTAATCAGTCGCCCAGATGGCTCAATTATAGTCGGAGGTGCCAAGAAACATATTTTTCCATTCAAGAACTTGTTTTACAATATTGTTGATGATTCGACTTTGGTAAAAGATACTGATACATATTTTGATGGTTATATGTCGAGGTTGTTTCATACATGGAAATATTTTGATGCCAAAGTTGAAAGGATGTGGTCTGGCATCCTAGGTTATTCGGATGATACTTTGCCTTATGTTGGAGAATTCCCAGATGAAAAGAATAAGTATTTGATTGCTGGGTTTCATGGGCATGGCATGCCCAGGGTATTACTATGTTCCAAAGCTTTAGCAGAATCTATCAGAGAAGAGAAGTCTATTCAAGATACTTATATTCCAAGATCATTTACTTTTACTCAAAAACGTTTAGCTAATAAGCAGAATTTTATTCTTGAGTCTCTTGATACGGAGAATCTTTTTAAAAAGATAAGCAAATCTAAACTTTGACAAACATGCAGGCTGATCAGCTATATTTTGAGGGTGATATACCTAGGAAATTCTGAACATTTGTAAATTGTCATTGACCGTTGCATGGTGTGGTATTTTTCGTTCTGTAACAAAACATTCTTCAAATTTTGTATATGTAGTAATTTGTACTCTCTCGAATACCTATTCTTGAATTGTTCGCATTTGCCTTCTAAACATGCCTAATGGAAGCATTTGGCTGGGAAGCATATACAAGAATAGTTAAATCTCTATACAAACTGATCTTTGATACAGGAAACCAAGATATAACTCACACTGTGATCGGGATCGTTCCAAAGTTATTCCCTTGGCCGCTCCTTCCATTGGAGGCCGACATCCCCCTTGTAACCAACCGTAATCCATTGGGAAGTTGCATCAACGGCCAACACTGGGAAGCCCGTCCCCATAATATTGGAGATCTTAGATAAGACTTAAGATAGCTTTACTATATTATTTATAGTTATTTCTTTTCGGTAGTCTTTTTAATAAAACTTCAAATATATAAAACATATCTTCCATCTTTATATGGTTGAAGTTTTCCTTTTCCAACTAAGTTTCAGTACCCGCTTCTAGAAAGTATTCTTACAATTAATTACCTTTTTCAACACTAAAAATGCCGGATATTGTTTTTGATATTGTTGGTACATGTATCTCATATGAAAACGTGATAAAAGCTATTGAAGAGAGACTAGGAGAGAAATTCAAGAAGGATAATATAAATTCAAGATTATTCTTCTTCTTTTGGTTAGCTGGTTGTGAAAGAGATTATTCATACTTGTCTCAAACGAAAAAATATCAGTCTTTTGGTAAAATCTTTGAGTTCACCTTCTATAGATCTTTGTTTTTTAGCGGTATAGCAGAACCAAGGAAATATGCAAATGACGAAGATTTGAAATTCTTATTAGACAAATGGTTCACTTTAGATGGAAGACCAGAGTTGAAAGAAATGTTCAGATTATTAAGAGAATATGGTTTTACAATATGGTGTTTAACAGACGCTTCAAAGGACCGTGTTACAGGATACTTCAAAAATTCTAATGTTGAAATGCCCTCAGAGAACCTAATCTCTTGTGACTCAATCGGAGCTGGAAAACCAGAAGCTTTAGTCTACCAGACTATAGCAGGCATGATCCCATCAAAAGGTAATGATGCTTGGTTTGCTGCTGCCCATATGTGGGATGCTTCGGCTGCTACTCAAGGTGGATTTCGTACTGCTTGGTCTGCAGTTCATGAAATGGAACCATGTGTTGAAATCTTTGGCGAGCCTGATATTTTTGCCGATGGATTGGTTGATATGGCGAAGAAGATTATTGTCAAACATAAGGAATTGACTAAATCCTGAGGCTTAAATTTAGGCTTATATATAGCCAATAAATTTAATTAAATTCAATAGGTTTTTCGAGCTTTAAGTTAATTATATAAACGGTTGCAAATTGAATTCGAGTCGAATGAAAATTTAAAAGCTGGGGAATTTTTTAGTCGGTAGGCGCTGTGACTGGAAGTTTCATTTGATAAATTTTCCACACCGTTAATATCCTCATATTATATGTAGTAGTATAATATATTTATAAATATCGACCTTTTGATTAATTAGCTTGTAATGAATCATGATACGCCCAATATGGGCGCTCCAGCTTCCATATCTTGCTGCCATTACGGATGCGGCTTCTTCAGAGTATTCTGCATACATGAAATACATTATATATAAATTTTACTCCTCCTCTCCCTCTATATATATAGACACACTAGATCTCCTCGTCCATTAAGTTCTAATTAAAATATTAATCAAGATCAATATAATTATGTAATAATATATAATATAACGGCGAACGCTATATAGCTCACATAATTATATATATAGTAAAAAATCTGCCGATTTAATATTACTAGCTAGTGGCTCTAGCTGGTAAGAGCTAATAACTATATACATATAGGATTTTTAGCTTTAAATAGCTGCTTACTAGGCCTAAATTCCAATATCATAAAAAGCCGAATTCTGATTTTTTTTAGGCTATAATACCTAATTAAAACATTTATTAATTACAAATCGTATTAAATTTAAAATATCGTAGGCTCTAGACTCTCTGGAGGTTAAAATCTTCGAACAAAAGACACATATAAAGTATAACTATTTAA